>JAVIAB010000051.1:75063806-75088806 GCA_032433765.1 Megaustenia siamemsis | reverse complement strand
TCAGCCTCCAGTGATTTGTTTGTTTGTTGTTCTATCATTATTATATTAAAAGATTCCAACTTTAAAAAAACTGGCTTATAAACACCAGTCTACAGGTGAAACTAAAATACTTTGGCGACGTCAAGATACAGGTGGCAGGAAAGAAAAATAAGGGAAGGATTTGTTCCTAGGCGACGCATCAGGGGTACACCATGAAGAATGTGGTTTCAATATATCAATGAGACCTTGAACATGACAAAAGAAGTTGGAGATCTCGTTAGAGTGTTAGAGACTCTTTCAGACGAGCTGTGGGGAATGCAACGTTCTGCAAAGGAAATGCGACCTGATGATGATGATGTGATGATAAACGAATAATAATGTCATCATTGTTATCACCAAGCAATGTTTACATTGAACAACACGATAAATGTTATTGCTGCGAGTTGACAGATTTTTGAAAATGTTTTCAAGGGTTTGAACATAAATGTTTGTTCACAGTTCGTTAACCTTCGCTGTAGATAAAGTCGTTAATTGGATGGCTTCGTTTCAGACATTTTTGACGTTGGTAGCTAAGGACCTAACTTGTGCAAACCGGGCATTGGCAAGGATCTTTTTGAATCTATGAAGTGGGCTCATTGTGTGTTTAACTCAAACGCATATGTGCTTTTTAACCAAAGACCTTTTTTTTGGGGACTCAATGCAGATATCCCCGATGGAAGAATAACTTGTACTATTAGTCCCATAAATGATTCGCTTCCAGAGGTTTATGATGTAAACAAAGCAGTTTTGTCATTGCAAGTGAATAATGTCCACACCTATAATTGGTCAGGATTGTGTAGCAGCAGCAGCTTTATAGCGAACACAGAAAACATCACACGATTGTGCTGTTCTGAAACAGCTATGCCATGCTACCCTAGAATTGCCTTTAATGGAATTACTGTGACCACAAACCACTCTCCATGTGTGTGCCACATATTTACACCCCAGAAAGAAATACTGAATATAACAACACCATGTGCCGTCTGTGATATTAATGACCACAGACCAGGAGCCTCCAGTATGATTGATACAACTGTTGCACCAAGCATTTCATCAGCAGAGCCAGATCTATGGAATGTTAATCTGACATTGTTCTTGAATGATGTCCGAGTTAATGAGACATCAGAATCGTGTGGCAGCAGCTACAAGAAGGGAGCGGAGAACATCAAGTTCTGCTGCTATAAAGGAGACTTGCCTTGCTATCCCAGAATTGCCTTAAATGGAATCACTGTAGTTGAAAACTTCTCCTCTTGTGTAAACTACACATTCACATCTAAGAGTGAATCAGTGAAGGTCACAAAATCATATTCTCTCTGTGGTTTTACTAACTACAGGTCATGTGGCTTCTGTTGGATTGGAAATGACAAATTACCACCACTGTGTGTCTATATGTTTGGAATTGGAGTCATCAATGACGGCCTAACATCATCAAGTGCTATGACGATCATCATTTTCGGGAGGACGTGAACTCCCATGGTATATGGTGGATAGGCGGCAGGAACCATTGAAGGCTATGTCTGAAAAGTGTTCCTTCTTGCAGTTTCCTCATATTCCAAGTCCGGCTTGTTGCAGGAGCTACTGAGTTAAGTGCTCTGTGCACACCGTGAGCTGTGTGTCTCATCCGTTTTGATCCTGCTTCGATATCCCGCTTGTTTACGATGAATGATGATATCGTATGACAGGGAACAGTTGGCTGTGTTCACTTTCTGCGCGGTTTCGCCTTATGTCTTTTGGCGTGTGCTGAGACTGCTACGATGGGGACTACAGTTACCTTTCTTTGTTTGGGAGATGAGTTGGTAATTCGGATGGGTAATTTCCTAGTTTGATCAGATATATTATTTCACTTTGGAAGAGTGATGTCCCCTAAAATATGTCTGCCAAAATACAGTGGTTCTACGCATTCTTGGCGTTGGGGTCATTACGCTGGCATGTGTCACTCACACTGGCGTTTGGGTCAGCGTGGCGTTCGGGTCAGCGTCTGCGTCCAAATCGAGATGTTAATTAATAATTGGCTGAACCCCTATCCTTTCTTATGCTTCTTCTTACTAATTTTTGTTATAATATATTTATAAATATTTAACACTAAAGCTAAACCTGACCCATGGACCCAACGCCCAATCAACAGATACTCCGAAATGATTACATGCCAGCGTAATGACCCCAACGCCAAGAATGCGTAGAACCACTGTATTTTGGCAGACATATTTTAGGGGACATCACTCTTCCAACTGAAATAATATATCTGATCAAACTAGGAAATTACCTTCGGATGATTCCACTGGCACGGGCGGTTGAGCAATTATGGATTTTAATTCGTTTGCTGTGAGACCGAGGCCTTCAATAACCAATAACCAATAATGGGTAATTTCCTAGTTTGATCAGATATAGTCTTTCAGTTTGGAAGAGTGATGTCCCCTAAAATATGTCTGCCAAAATACAGTGGTTCTACGCATTCTTGGCGTTGGGTCATTACGCTGGCATGTAATCATTTCGGAGTATCTGTTGATTGGGCGTTGGGTCCAGGGGTTAGGTTTAGCTTTAGTGTTAAACATTTATAAATATATTATAACGCGTGACAAAAACGACGCCACTCGGCCTAATTATGATCTTCTGATCGAAGGGAATTGTGCGGTTGATTACCAATCGGCGTAATGACCCCAACGCCAAGAATGCGTAGAACCACTGTATTTTGGCAGACATATTTTAGGGGACATCACTCTTCCAAACTGAAATACTATATCTGATCAAACTAGGAAATTACCCAATAATGTCATCAAAGTATTTAAACTCTATTTGAGAAGAGCTCATCAAAGAAAGATAATCCATGCAGATAAAGATAGACGTATTTTGAGAGACACCCAGAGGTCTTGGGTTCTAGTTCTAGTAGACACATTTTTATCTGGCTGGGAAGTATTAGTAGTTCTTGAACTGCTCCTATTTTTAAATATTGTTTAACAATAACATTATTTCACTTAAGCGATGGAGTATATAACAAATCTGTTTGTTCCTTTGTTTTTAACATTAGTATTGATGGCTGCGGAATTGTTAGCCGACGAACGCATAGAACAGTTCAATGTCCTCCCTGGGGCAGGACTTCAGAGCTTTGAGATCCAGCTGGCGGTAATTTGCTATTTAATAAAGTCTATAAGTAAAATTGTTATCATTTTTAACACCTGTTTTATAGAATTTGTGTGCTGTGGATTTCTGTAAACATGCATCCTTCGTCATTTACCATGGAGAAGTGTTCTCTAGTTTAAATTAATTTAAAAAAAAAAAACATTCCCAGCTCCCCGTGGCCATAAAACTGCAGTCAAAAAGTGGACCAATAGAAATCTGCCATGTTTCAAAAACCTTGCCTGCCCAAACCGAAACATAATTTCTTAAGTTTTACTATAGAAAAAAAGAAACAATTGTTTTAACACGACAAGAATGTGTTGTGTTATAATAAACTTTTTGACAATTTGTATTTAGAAAAACCATAATAATTATTATAATATGGTAATAAATAATTATTAAAATGAGTATATATAGTATAGGACTCAGTAAATAGAAGTGTGGATTTGAGTTACTACAGTCATGAGTATGTTAGTATGAGTATGAGTATTAACCAACAGCCCGAAAGTGAAAACAACAAAGTGTGTGGTACACAAGAGAGGCATGTTCAGGACACGAAAGACGAATGTGGCTGACCACCGTGAAAGAGATTGGAGTCTCATCACATAATAATAGTCCAGAGGAAGCCATAGAGTTAGAGAGAAATTTGAACTTATGTCTGAGGAAAGATCTTAGAATAAGTACATGGAATGTTAGGACTCTATATCAAGAAGGGAAATTGGAAAATATTATTCAAGAAGCAGAACGAATAAACATGGATATTTTAGTGCATATCAGAGACAAGATGGAAAGAATGTGGGTACATAGAGGACAAAAAATATACATTTATATACTCAGGAAACACAACAGAACATCAAGAGGGGTAGGAATACTGATAAAAAAAGAGCTACAAAAATATATAATTACCCACTGGACATACAATGATAGGATTATACTACTCAAGATGAAAGCAAAACCATTCGACATAGCAATGATACAGACGTATGCACCTACTCAAGACTACACAGATGAACAAACAGAGGCATACTATGAAGACCTAAATAAAGTTATGAAGCAAGTGAAATCTTCGGACATCTTGATTGTAATGGGTGACATGAACGCTAAAGTAGGAAAAGGTAGATATAAGACCATTATAGCAAATCATGGTTTAGGAAAAAGAAATGACAGAGGAGAAATCCCTCACATACAATTCTGTGAAGAAAACAGGCTGATAATATGTAACACCTACTTTGAGCAAGAGAAAAGGAAACTATACACATGGAAAAGCCCTGGAGATAAGAAGAGGAATCATAAATTACATTATGATAAAAGAAAGGTTCCGCAACAGCGTAAAGAAAGCCAAAACCTATCCAGGAGCAAATATTAATTCAGATCACAATCCTGTAATGATTAAAATGAAATTCAAACTAAAAAGAAACAAGCAAAAGTCTAATTCATCACCAATACCACTAGATATAACAGCTTTAAATCAATAACATATTAAAGATACCTATACAATACAAGTAAAGAACACATATCAGAAGCTGCTGAAGAAGGAATTGAGCAATACAGAAGAGAAAATCCTGAAGAAAAAGTCACAACCAAATGGCAATGTATAAAGAAAAGCATACAACAAACCTGCGACACCTTACCCAAAAAAGAAAAGAACAAAAATAAAAAATGGATAACTAACACCATCTTAGAAAAAATGGAAGAAAGGAGACAAGCGAAGAACACTGCCCAGTAGAATCAAATAGATATTGAAATATGCAAAAAGGCAAAAGAAGACTGGCTCAGCCAAAAATGTATAGAAATAGAAACTATGGAAAGCAAACAAGACTTAAGAGGAATGCACACAGAAATAAAGAGAATGACTAATAAAAATAAAGAAGCCACAGAAGGTGGATGCATTGCAGACAAAAAAGGAAAAATGCTAACAGACAATAACGATATAATAGATAGATGGCAGGAATATATAACAGAACTATTTCATGAACAAAGGGACAAGAAACCAATTATAAAATGTACATCAGGCTATAAAATATTAAAATCTGAGGTGGAAAAAGTTAAAAAAAACAATGAAAAAAGGAAATGCAGCAGGACCTGACAGCAGACTGATAGAGATGATACAGGCACTAGAAGATTTTGGCATTGAAGTGATTACAGACATATGCAACGATATATACTACACAGGATACATACCAAATGAGCTAAAAACATCAAATTTCATTGCATTGCCTAAAAGGAATGGTGCAGTTGAATGCAGTGACTTTAGAACAATAATCCTAATGAGCCATTTTGCAAAAATCAATCAATTCTGAATAAAATCAATACTGATTTAGATGAGCAGCAATTTGGATTTAGGAAAAATAGTGGGACAAAAGAAGCCATATTCTGTATGAGAAAATTAATCTAAAAGTACACAGAAGTAAACAAACCAATATATGCCTGCTTCATATACTACACCAAAGCTTTTGATAGAGTACACCACAAACAACTTATAGAATGCCTAAAAGAGATACATCTAGATGACATGGACATACAACTAATATGTTATCTATACTGGGAGCAAACAGCAATAACAAAATATAACAAAGAGAACTTTACACACATTGATATAAAAAGAGGAGTAAGACAGGGATGCATCCTATCACCAAGCTTGTTCAATCTACACACTGAGCAAATATTTAAAAACATCACAGAGATGCCAGGCCTACAAATTAATGGAAAAATAATCAATAACCTAAGATATGCTGACGATACTGTACTACTAGCAGAAAATTCTAAAGATCTACAACAATTACTTAATTAAATAAACATGACAAGCAAAAAAGATGGACTAGATATGAATATCAAAAATATTAAAACTATGTTCATAAACAAAGAAAATACTCAAAACCTACAAATGGATATCAAAATTGAAGGAATAGACCTGGAGACAGTTCAGAACTACGACTACCTTGGACATACTATAACCAGTGATGGAAAATGTAAAACTGAAATAAACAAAAGAATAGGTATTGCAAAAAGTAATTTTAATGTCATGAAGAACATACTAACATCAAAACAAATAACACCATAGCTAACTAAGAATAGCAAAATGTTGTCTTCTCAACATTCCTGTATGGTGCAAAAACATGGACATTAGACAAGAAAACAGAACAGAGAATTGAAGCCTTTGAAATGTGGATATATAGAAGAATAGGTAGAATTGGATGGAAGGAAAAGAAAACAAATGATGAAGTCATAAAACAACTAAAAATGAAAAGAGAACTACTAAAGACAACTCAAACAAGACAAATGCGATTTTTGGGCCATATTAAAAGCCACAACAGCTAACTAAAAGTAATTCAGGAGGGGAAAATACAAGGTAAAAGAGGCAGACCAAGACTAACATGGACGAGTAACATCAAAAGATGGACAAATCAGCCTATGACAACCTGCACCATCAAAGCAAGAGACAGAGCAGAATGGTGCCCCATGGTATCCAACCTTCGTTGCTGATGTGACACTCGTTGATGATGATGAGTATTACGGTATTACCCCAATTTGACTTAACTAAATAAGCAATTTTCAGTTCTGTGTGACTAGAGACCATCTGCCTGTCTGTCTCCTCTAACTGTCTGTTCTTGAACCATCAAAGCAACAAAATCAGTACCATTACAATTTAATTAATTTATTTTCAAAGTTATTTTAAGAGTAGCTAGAAACTAGATTGATAATCTGTAATATTTATAATTCTGTAGAGGATTGGCACAATCTTAACTCAATTATATCTAACTTCCTCTTATTAATTTTGTGTGTGTTAGTGTTGTCAAACAGTAATTAAAAAAAAAATGTAATGAGTTTTGCAAGGAGAACACTGTTGTTGGTCTCATCAACAGATGATGTGGTCAAGTACTATCAAGTTTATACACTCTCCCTCTGCAACATTTATGATGTTATGGGATATACTTTCCTTATTACTGAAGCACTGCCCAGTTTTCACTCCCTGAATCCTGGGGGGGGGGGGGGGGTAACTTCACGTATCAAGATGTCAACATAAAAATAGTATTTTTGTTAACTGTTAATCGACTTAAACTTGACAGCTAAACAGTAACATCTAGAGCTGATATAATTATAGGTCTTAAACATCACTGTCAAGCTTGGAAATTACTAAAAACTGTAAAAACTACAAATATCTTAAACATTTTTGTTGAAAAATCAATTATTGACTCACCAGATGTCACTGTGACATTGAAGCATGATAATTAGAAAAACAACCACCTTTATATAGTCTAAGTACATAGAGTATGAATTCCCATAATAATGTTGTTTGATGTTAGCAGTAGTCTCAAATCGGTCTACTATCAAAATGTTTACAAATTTTTTAATCAATATCACTTTCACCATCTTTTTTAGCAACAAATCATCGAACTTGTACATATCTTGAACATAACTATAGTCAGTGGTGTCACTAAACAAGCGGAGAATTTTATCTATTGTCACAAAAAAACTGTACATAATATAAAAAATTAGTAGAAAACAAGCAACTATTAGTAGTAGCAGCAACTCTGTTTGCTCTAGGTAAAAATGGAAAAATGTTTGTTTACTGAACCATCGACATAACAATTTAAAATTATATTGAAAATCTTTTTAAAAGTCTAAATTCCAATGGTAACGAAACAAGTATAAAAGCCAGTTTCATTTTCAGCAGATACATGATGTACCCAAACACATGACAGCATTTCAGCATTCATACTGTTGACAAAATATCATAGAACAAATTGAGGTTATATTGTAATTAAAATGACAATTATACCGCCATAGGAGCATAAAATGTATAACCGTGCTTAAACTGTAATATCATCATAAATCATAGCCAGGTAGCTGTTGGCATCAGAACTGATCAAGATCCTACTCTCTTACCTTGTATACTAACTTATTAACCCAGTACTCAAGAAATGCTGTACTGACATTGGATGTGCTGAAAGTTGCACCTATCATCTATCTATCTATTGTCCTTTCGAGCCGAAGACGGCACATAGGGCAGAACCACAATCTCAAAAACAGAAACCTAGCGTGCCAAAATTGCACATATTGTAGAGATCACTGCTCTGTTTCCATAACAATACTTTATACATTGACAGCTTGTCAAGCTATCGATTAATCTCCTTAGTCACCTCTTACGACATGCCTGGAAGGTCACAGTGTCTCTATTCTTTACTTTCCTCATAATGAGGCCCCGGTAACACACTGGAGATACATATCATAGATTGTATTAAATCGTGGCACATATTCAACTTACAATCATTTACCACCATTTTAAGAATGAGAATAAAAAAGCAATATCTGAGTGAACAAAAATGACAAAGAATGTCTGAAAAAATATTTCCTTTGTTTTTGATTTTTCAAATTTTATATGTTTATTTCAGGATAAGTATACTTGCAAATTTATGTATGCTGCACAAGGTGGAACTCATGAGGTAAGATATTTTTATAAGTTTGAAGTGCCTACACAATAATTTGTAATTTTGATAATGTTACAGATACCATATTCAGTGAAAGTGATTTATGGCCAGTAGACAATAAAATAATCCAGAAAAATCAATTACGTGAATAAAATGTAGTTTATGAGAAGATTGTAGTGCATGTTATTGATGCCTCTCCTCTCTTATCCCTTAACTTTTGTGGGGTCGTTGAGGTAGAGATATTTGTAACCAGAAGTCCTCATTTCTGCTGCCTGGAAGTATGTGAGTCATCACTGTTCATTCTTTGATATTGTAAAAGTAATAAATACTAGTTTTAATTATATTATGGTATATTTCTTGGTAGAGAGCTAAAAAGGAAGCAAGGGATTTGACCAGCCACTTTCCGAGTAGGTATACATGAACCAATCTCTGGTAGGGTCAAGGACTATTTTCTTTTAAAAGTGAAGGAACGCACAAGCTATGTGCTCTGTAATTAGCAAATCAATTCAGAGGAAGAGGTATGTTTACAGCACTCGGAAAAAATGACAAATAATCAACAACAGAAAAAAGTATGGACCAAAGCAGGATCAAACCGTACTCAGTGGCACAGCGCCTTGCCATGAAAAGCCAATCGCTAGGGAACACTGCCACTCAGCTAACTAAAAAATTAGCTATTGTGGACACCTGCGCGAAAAGACTATCTGTTTTACCAAACACACCTAGAAAGATAGGTGAAGATGGTAGCAGCTTTGCCAGTATAGGTGTCAATTTCTGTGTCTAAAGATAGATTATCATTGATGATGGACCCAGATAGTTATACTGCTGCATAAAATCAAGTTTATAGTTGACGATAAAGGTGACATTTGCCACTTCAACATCCTGACTGAGTATATTTTCTGCAAACTTATTGTGAGGCCAAAATTTCGACACGCATATGAAGAAAGATGTTTCATGCTCTGGAGTTCTTCTTGACTTTACATGACAAGTGCAGCGTCATCAGCAAATGATAGGTCTCTAATAGTTGTATGTCTGATTTTGTTACCTTGCTTTTACTCTTTTAAGATTAAACAACTGACCATCAGATCTAGTATGAAGATAGACTCCTTCGTTCACTTTTGAGGTTGCCTGTTTCAATAGAACAGGAAAGAGAAAGTAAGAAGACATCCTTGCTTGACACCTCTTCATATATTTAATGGGCATATATATATTTATATTTATTTACATTTATTTATTAACCAGATTAAACAAACAGTGGGTATTATTTATCAATGCAGAATCTATAATTTACATGATGAAAAGTAAAACATCATCATCATCAAGTACCGGGCCTACTGGCGTAGGTGATCATGTCTCTCCACAACTTTCGATCTCAACAGTTCTTTATCATTTCTGTTGTTGGCCTTCTGCCAAGCCATTCTCTCAAGCTGTCTGATATTTTCTCTCTTTGCTTCCCTCTATCTCTTCGTCCCTCAATTTTTCCAGTTCTCTTCTCATTACATGGCCAAAAAATGATGATTGTTTCTTCCTAATATTGGAAATTAGTTCTCTGTTTGCTTTGACCTCTTTCAGAACTTTTTCATTACTCTTCTTAGCTGTTCATGGTATTCTCAACATTCTTCTGTAAAATCACATTTCTACAGACTCCAGTGATTTTGTTGTCTGTTGTCCTATTGTCCATGATTCACATCCATATGTTAAGACTGGCTCTACATAACATTTAAGAACTCTTTTTCTTGTTTCTATTGTCAAAAATGGATTGCATAGTATCTTCCTCATTTTCTAGAAAGCTGCTTTTGCCTGAGCCATTCTGCATCTTACCTATTTTGTACAACTTCCGTCTGAGGTTAACAAAGTTCCCAAATATTTAAATTCATTTACCTGTTTTAATATTGTTCCACTTGTCTTTATTCTGCACTGAGGTGATGTCTCTTTCTTTGTTGTTACCATTACTTCTGTCTTTTTGCTATTAAGGCTGAGTCCTTTATTTTTGCTTTCTTTCACTATCATGTCTAACATTTCTTGTAACTCATTTTCACTCTTAGCGATTAATACTGTATCATTAGCATACCTTAGATTATTTATATTAAAAGTAAAACAGGAAACAGAAAAGAAATAACACAAATATTACAGGCTACATATGAGAGTATGAGTAATGCAAGCAGTAATCTAATCTAGCGCTGTTCATTTCACTGTATATTTTTTTAGTAATATAGTATCCAGTACATAAATGTAAAATGTATCCATTAAATAATTTAATACACTTCATATTGTTGAAACATTAGACCTGCATATGTTTGCCATTTAACAAATGAGAACACAAGATATGATTTTCTATATGTAAATTAACAAAATTGTCTTCTATTTCATTAAAATTTATATGAAATGCTGCTGGAACATTAATTATTGAGCAACATTATATAATTTTTACTTTTGTAGCTCATTAACTGTTGTATCTTCAAATATTTGTAAGTTAATATGTATCCACATAAATTTGTGCATGAGAAAACTAAAACCAAGTCACACGGCTGCCAGGAAAAATGGATTAACACACAAAATTCAGTTCCTAGTCTCTAGGGACTTCGTCAGAGTTGAAAGCTGGTGAACGCAACAACAACAAACCAAGTCGGTGACATGAAGGGTTCAGTGCAAAGATATGGATAATACCTAAGTTAATCTAATAGGCTAGTCTTAAAAGTAGGTCTACAATATAGCAGTTTTGTTCTTCTTTGTAGGAGTGGATGATGAAATTTGAGGAAGTGGATGGTGCAGTGATTTGTACAGTGGAAAGAACTGTCATTTCTTATCTTTACTTTGAAAGATTTCTCCTCGAGGTAAAAGGTCAAATGCTTTCTATAACAGATGTAGACTTAAAGGTTTGTTGTTGTTTTATTTAATTTTACTTTTAACATTGCAACTGTTTATGGAATTGAAATATTTAATTGGCATGTTTAGCATTAAAAAAAATATAATTTACTTGCTTTATCATTTTGTTTTCATGGCTTTGCCATGAATGCCCAAAAATGTGCAGTGGTTATTAAAAAATATGGTCACTAACACCATTTTCCCCGTACGCCTATCAAGGTGTGAAGGGAACCTTTACTTTACTTTACATGGCAAATCTGCCTGCATGGCGAGGGGCATCCTGTAATGGGATAAAAACAGACTTTACACGCAAAATTCAGTCCCACAAAATTGAGTGGGTGGGACTTCGTCAGAGGTCAAAGCTGACGAAAGCGAACGAACGAACGAACTTTACATGGCTTTGCATGTGTTCTGTGATTGTTGGCAGGTGTTACTTGTTTAAATATTCAATTCTTCATTTATTTTATGTGTTTTCTCATTGCTATACTTAATTTCTTCTTTATATTCTTCTAAAAATAAGACTATAAATTATGAAACATCTTTAAAATTTGTCATTATGGTTTCTTTTTCAGAGTTCTCAAGGGAATAACCAGAGTTTAGGAAAGGATGAGTATGTTTTGGAAAAAAATTCAGGTAATGATTCATTTTTTAATTGTCTGATGTAAAACAATAGTTAATTTTAAATATGCACAAATGTTCTGATTAAATGTTGAGTGTGTTCTTTTTGTGAGGCAGGCTGTGGAAATAAGATGATATAGAAAGACTTCTTGCAGTTACAAAATAGAGAAAAGAAAGATAAATCTTGTATAGGCACATTTTTATGTAATGTGATTACACCAGTACCATCAATGTTTCCCGCACAAGAATCTGGTACCCATTTAAAATTGGGTGAAACCTGGAAACAATCGTAGCATGAGAATATATTGTTGCATAGAAATATATATGAAAGCAAACAAACCAATTTACGCATTCTTCATAGACTATATCAAAGCTTTTGAGAGAATACAATATACAGATGATGCTGACATAAAACTGATCTGTAATTTATACCGGGAACAAATAGCTATGATAGCAACAATAAGAACTATGCACCTGTTGATACAAAAATAGGAGTAATATAATCTTTAAAGACATCAATGGGATGCCAGGCCTAAACATTAATGGATTAATATATAATCAATAATCTAAGATATACTGTTGATACTGTATTACTGGCAGAAAGTAAGACCTACAACAAAGAGTTAAAATAAACAAGACGTTAAAAGAATGTAGTTTGTATGCAAATATTTAAAGGACTAAAGCCTTGATTATAAGCAGTGAAAACACAAAATGTACAAATGGATATCGAAATTGATGGAAAGTACTTAGAAAGAGTCCATTTGGACATATTAGGCAAATGATGGAAAATTAAGACAGAATAAACAAAGAAATTTTACTATGAATTATAAAATTATATATCTTGCGATGAATCATCATGCGAAAAGTGCGAAACAAAATCAGTCCAGAAATTAGTGATGAACAGTGTGGTTTTGTTAGAGATAAAGGAACAAGCAATGCCATTTATATTATTAGACCTTTAGTAGAAAGAGCCATAGAGGTGAAAACAGATCTATACCTATGTTTCATAGATTACACCAAGGCATTTGACAAAGTAAAGCACCAAGAAATAATAAAAATTTTAGAAAGCATAAACGTAGACAGCAAAGATCTAAGAATAATAAAGAACATGTACTGGCAACAAACAGTGGCCATAAGAACTGGAAACCAATTGAGAATGTTTCAACAAATAAAACAGGGGGTTAGACAAGGTTGTGTGCTGTCACCAGATTTGTTTAATATTTATAGTGAGATTATTTTAAGATCCTTAAGGGACATGCCTGGAATAATGATTGGAGGTCATAATATAAATAATCTAAGGTATGCTGATGATACAGTCTTAATCGCTAAGAGTGAAAATGAGTTACAAAAAATGTTGGACATTATAGTGAAAGAAAGCAAAAATAAAGGACTCAGCCTTAATGGCAAAAAGACAGAGGTAATATATTGTAACAACTTGAAAAATTGAGGGACGAAGAGCTAGAGGGAAGCAAAGAGAAAAGATAACAGACAGCTTAAGAGAATGGCTTGGCAGAAGGTCAACAACAGAAGTGATAAATAGCTGCCAAGATAGAAAGTTGTGGAGAGACATGATCACCTATGCCAGTAGGCCCCGTACTTGATAATGATGATATCTTTTCAACATTCCTGCATGGTGCAGAAACATAGAAATTAACCCTAGATTATGATACAGTCATAAAAAATTACCGGTGTAAGATGTGAAGAGATAAAATGCCTAACTAAAAGTCATCAAGGAAGAGAAGGCAGACTAGACAAAGGCAGACCAAGTTTAAAGTGAACTGATAAAATGAACGTTTCTCAGAAGAATGTTGAAAGTTCCCTGGACAGCTAAACAGACCAATGAGGAAGTTCTCAAAGAGGCCAACACAAAAAGGAAGCTCTTAAAAAACATCAGAAAGAAGCAATCAACATTTTTCGAGCATATCATGAGAAGAGGAAAGTTGGAATACTTGGTTACAACTGGCAAAATAAAAGGAAAGAGAGATCGCGAACGACAAAGAGAGAAAATACTGGATAGCTTGGTGTCATGACATGGAAAACAGTCAACAACAGAACTGATATGGTGCACTGTAGATAGAAGATTGTGGAGAGACATGATCGCCTATGCCAACCGGTATGGCACATGATGATGATGATAAAATCAAAAGATGGACAAGTGAACCTATGACAATGTGCACCATCAAGACAAGAGTCATTTAAATGGCACTTCATTGCAGCCAACCTTCAAAGTGGAGACAGTACCAAATGAATTATATGTTTAAATTCATTTGTTATGTGGAAGGAAGTCTTACAATATTTAATCTTAAAGGGTTCATGTTTTGAGTAATCATTATCAATTTTGTTAGCAGTTATCAATATGAATATAATATTGTTTTTTTTTTAATGTCAAATTTAAATTTAATTTTTGCTTCATTGTGTACGATACATTGATTATCATTTAACACTGTGCTATAATTATAGTTCTTAACAAATGTTTCATTAATTATTTTTTCCTCCAGTTGCAAGTGTACCAAACAAGTTCAAAAATAGTTTAAGGAAATGTGCAGTTTTTTCATCGTTGCCTCATACTGACCTATGATTGATAACAAGAAATTGTATACTGTTTGTTGTTGCATAGGTTAATTTGTTCCTAATCATGGGTGTGGTATGTTTCCTATATTTCAGTGAAAATTATATTTTGCAATATTAGATGTTGACATTTCTTTTAGTTACAAATTGTAATGGTTTTTCAATGTATTTTTATCCACAAATGTATTTGGTACAAAATATACATTTGTATTCTCATGCATTCTTTGTTATTGGGATGGATGGAGCCAAATGTACGATGCAAAAGTTTGATGTTGATGTTGTGGAAGCTACTGTAGCTTAGTGGTTAGTGAACTGGAACAGGTTGGGTACCAGGTTTTTCTGTGGAAGTAGGTCAGCCTGGTTTGATACTGGCCACATCTATCAAATACACCTATGTTTATTAAAAAATATGGGCCCTAACACGATATTCCTCATATTTCATAAGGCTTGGAGCGAATTCTTTAGGGAACAAGCAAATAAATACAACGCTGCAGTAAAGCTGGTACCAGGGAACAAGTGGTTGGGTATAGCATACAGTCCTACAAATGTTTCTAACAATTCTTTACCCTTTTCCTCTTTTTACACTCATGTTATGGTCCACTTTTGGCCTCAGGTGAACAGGGAATCTGTTCATATACACACCAGCAAATAAAATGCGTAGTAAATGTGGCATTTAGCAAAAGACCAGAAGCTCTCAGTTTGCTTTTCATGTCTTAGTCAGATAGGGGTATAGCATACTGCTAATATTGTAGCATTTTACTATTAATATATTGCATTTATACTCTGTAATTTAAATATCTAATTTTTCCACTTTACCTGTACTTTATATGGGAAGTAGTGAAAGCAGTGTAAACTATGCAAGTTTATTGTTTCTTTGTTGTTGGTGTAAATTCCCATAATTTTGTTTTACGAAGACACAAAACATGACAACCTACGCCCCCACCCCCTTTTTGAAAATTATAGTTGAAATATATACTTTTTGAAAATTATTATTAAATAATGTTTTCAAAGTAATATTGACCTTGAAAAATAATTCATAATAATTTGTTGTGCTATAGAAAAAAACTTATCTTGTCCTTGTGTTTGTTAGTTATTTAGCAAATAGAGAAAATTTAAAACTTACACTGTTTTGCTGTGGTTCTTATGTTTGTAGAACTGGTATGGACTAGGAGAAACTAGTCCTGCTGGGCTTTTTGTCTTTTTTAGCAGATATATAATTTTTATCATACCAGCTTGTTTGTAAAGATGAAGGCTGCAGATTGCTTGGTGATGTAAAAGGTCAATCTTATGTTATGCCAGTACATCACTAATTTAACTCTTAAAAATCAACACCAATAGGGATGTTGTCAAATGCTGTTTATCCATCAATTTTGGTGACACAACCAACCATGTTATCAGTCTCTGATAAAGAGGGCTGATAAGGCCAGTATGAGCCCTGAAAATATCTGGGAAATGAGTACATTAGTTATTGCCATATAGTAAGAATAAGAAATTGCGGCACACATATTCTTTGACATATACTAATGGATGCTTAAAGAACAGTGAAACCATTTTCGCAAACCAACAATCAATAAGTATGGATTTACAAGATTTAAAGTGTATGGGGAATATGGTGTTAAAGCTTCTATGTTTTTAATGTCACTACTTTTCCAGAAGAAAAATCTCTGGTACCAATTTAAAATGGTGGTGAACCCAAAGGTTGATTTTTAAAAAAAATGTATCACATTTGGAAGTTGACCTTTTCTGTCAATAGCAAGCACACTGCTGCTTCAGTGATCAATGAACTTGACAGAAAATACATCTTTGTCACATACTTTGTATTTAATGGCCGATCACTAACCTTAACTTGTATAAAAGAACAAAAATATTAACTACAGAACTTGAGATTATTAATAAACCAATATATTTATTAATAGATTGATATGAAACACTGAGGATATCATTTTTCAACTTGGTCACATGCAAGTTGATGGCTCAATTTTTTTTTGGCAGCACCTCCTTTGAATATTACTCTTATAGGATGCTGCAGTTTGGTTTCCCTTTGGTTCATGTCAATATCAAAATTTTTCAAGAATCTTTAAATTTGTCTCTTCCTTTCACCAGCTAATTACTTACCTCTGGCAAAACTCATCATACACCAGCTGTTTCATGATGCATTTATCAGGCTTGTGCAGCATGCCCAAACTGTTTCACATTTGCCTTCAGAATAGCATGTAGATGCTGAGACTGCCCTAAAGTTGCTGGCACCTTGGGAAAGCTGAACTTCAGCACTCTTTTTAATATTTTATTTATTATTTTCACCTTTTTGGTTGCTGCCTCTGTGTAAATGCTTGGAATTTTGACTATCATGGAGTTTTCAGTAAGTGGTATTTTATCCTGTCATTTTTTTCAAAAACTTCCTGAGTGAGAGGTTTATTTTTCTGACATGTCTAATTTATACTTTTCATGTCTCACTTACAATAGAGTGGCAAGCTTTTTGATATGGTAGACTTTGAGTTTAATAAGGTTGATTTTCTTGTATATTCACAATGTCACTCAGTCTTCCAAATGTAGAATTGGTTTTTAATATATTCTATTGCTATCTCTAGTGGCATTGGTGTTAACTGCTCCATAAATGAAGCTTGCAGTAATAATCTTTTCTTATGACAGTCATTTGTAACAAAGCAAATGGATGCCTTCATTTAACATCTGCAAAATTGTCCACTTATTGAGTTGTATACTGTGTTCCCATATCATAGATGTCACACTTAAAGCATTTTCTGTCTGTACCACAGTGGAACATGTTGTATAATTACTGTCACTAATTAGTGACAAGATCATTTCTTTTCGGCACTTTTAAACAGTATCAAATAGTGCTGTCATACATCACACCAAGTACCTTGCAATAAGTTCCTGTATTGTAAATATGTCAAGTTGTAGATTTGCAAAATGTACGTTATCATGGATATCCTTTATTTCTGCTGACAAGCTCAATTTAGAACTTTATAATACCTATTGTGTTTGTGTGTGCATGCACACATGGGTGTATGTTCATATATATTTAATAACATACATATGGCAAATATATTCACTCAAAAGTTCTTATCTTTATTAGGCTCAAAATTCCTAAATAATGCATCATGTTTTTTCCTCCCATATATTTACAATGATTACATTTTTGATGTGGCAATCCATGAGAATGCAGTCTTGAGACAGCAACAGTTTCAAATACTGTATCAAATACGTATGTGTAACAACAAGCTAGCTGGTTACAGTCAGTTAGAGTTACCAAAATGCCTATCAATGTGTACACTCTTTGTTAACTGCTGATAATGGCCGAGCACCTATGGGTTTGCCTGAAAGTCATGTGATGTCAAATTTAACAATGAATGGCCAATTTAAAACCATTTACATGTAACTTTATTTCAATATGTATTGTAAAGTAGTCCAATAGTGTGGGTCAGTGATAAATTACTGTCTATCATTTTTGATACTTTATCAAATATCTCATGGTGGTACTAGTTGGTCTTGAGGTAAGATGCCTCTCTACGGCAACCACTGCTTGTCTCAGCAGCGAGGTCTGGCTTGAAACATCAATTACTTATTGATAGAAAAAGTACCTCTGAAGTTAGTTATCTGCCTGTGCGGCAAGGGACCTCTGTGCACATGGCTGCCTGGGTATTAACACACAAAATTCAGTTCCTATGCTCTAAGGACTTCCACAAAGGTAAAGGCTGGCAAAAAAAAAAAAAGGTTTTATGCCAGAAATGGGATAAGAGAAGCAGGCACTTGAAATATGTGTTTCAAGATTTCTAAGGGTGATAGCCTAAAAGTTATCTCCTTACACAATTTTGATTCACTTGTTACTAACTCTGTATCACTCTTCACTAGATAAATCTTCATAGAGATAATTGTGAGGATGTATTGATTGTATATTAAAATATGAGAACATAAAGCTTTCTTTTCTTTTGTGAGTTCACGCCCATCCCAGTCTTCATAACTGTATCTTGTGGGCATGAATAAGCTCTTACTTTAATTGTTATAGATCATTGAGTTGCATAGAAAATCTTCTTAGCAATAATCTGTTAAGTGTGCTTGGGTACATTATATTAAGTGTTTATGGCAGGGCCATGATATCTGCGCCTTTTAGCCTGACACGTCTGTCTTTGGCATTGGTAGATTTTGTCCTACTCTTTTAGACTTTTAACCATGGATTCAAAGTGGAAAATTCCCACCTCCTGTGGTAGGATTTGAACCTGGTGCATGTCCAGAGGCTGATATCTTACCTCTACACCACCTAGCCCCCATACATGGAAAATAAATATAATTGAACATTAGCTTTAATTTATGACTGCACTGTTGTTGAGATGAAAATCAACAAAACCAAAGTCATGAATGTCACAAAAGAAAAACAGAACATCAACATAACTATAGAAGGCAAGATACTAAAACAAGTAGAGATATTCAAATACCTAGGAAGTCTAGTGACAAACGACAATTCACAAACAGCAGGGATAGACTCAATATGCACCAAAGCTTGTAAAATCATTGGTCAGCTATCACCACTATTGTCCAACATGGAGATAACTCTAGAAGCAAAATGGACTTTCTGCAATACAATCTTCATCCCAACATTGTGCTGCCAATGCCAGTCCTGGACCTTAGATGCAAGAACAATAAGAAAAATAACCTCTACTAAGATGAAGTGTGTTAGACGAATGACAGGAAACAGCCTGAGAGACAAGATCAGAAATGAACTGAGAAAAAAGCTCGGAATAACCCCCGCAATAGAATATATAAAGAAACAACAGATAAAATGGTTTGGCCATGTGACCAGGCAGAGTGATCACAACACGAGTCCTCAATAAACACTGCAAGAATACCAGGCACAAGGGATGACCATGAAAAAAGATAGATTGACTGAATATTAGAAGCACTAGGAAATATAACAGCAGCAGAGGCAAAAATAAGAGCAAAGTACTGCAAATTATATCTCAGCTGAAAGGTAAGAAGAAGAAATGTTGTTGAGACATACCAAAGATAACTGTCAGAGGGACTCCATTTTCCCTGGAGACTGAAAAACAAAATATGACAGAAAAATAGACAAGACGAGATTATTGTTACAAGTCTTTAAACAGTTGATAAGATATAACTGAGTGAGTATACTTGGTAGAGAGAGTACATGTAGTATAAACAAATACAAGTTGTGATCCTTTTTGTAAAGCTGTCACCATACCTTGTAGGAGTGTACGTTACACCCCACTACTGGCTCCTTGCTACCAGCTTTACCGCAGTATAAATAAATACATCAAATATATAACAGTCAGTTCTTTTTGTGTTCACTTTTTGAGGTTTTTATACTGACCGACAAGTGCTTCAGATGGAGTTGATTGTTTGTCTGGAGCTCATCTTTAGTTCCAAACAACTTTTACTGCAATGTTGATACTTTAGGCCAATGCAGGCTTGTCACATCTGGGGTTTCACAGCTATAGCCTGCATGGTGTAAGTGGTGTAAGTTTTTTTTCCTTTTAAATAACATCGGGAAAATAAATCAAAATAAAGCTAACACATGATGTTTTTTTTTGGGTGGGGCAGTTTGTTCTAGAAGTTGGAGAAGTTAGATGAGACAATTACAAGGGTTTGGTGAAAATAATTGTGGAGACATTAGCAAAAATTAAAAGCCACAAGAACTGGCTTTTGGGCTTGTAGGTAACTCAAGCTGTAAAATGTATTAACAGGATGTTAAATTGTGTATTTGAGTTTCGTTATGATTTACAGCAAGCCGTCATACCTGCACCTTTTGCCAACATATCCAACGTCAGCATGTCATTTTGATGTACTGGGTTGTCTTCAATCTTCGCACACTTGCCTAGACTGGATAGTTTGTTTCCAGCCCAACCAATCGGAAGTGAAGTTAGATCTTGATCAATTGTGGTTCATTGGTCATCACATTAGCAGTCAGGTGTAAGTCAATTACACTTCCAGTTTGAGGTGCTGTTACATGTCTTTCACTTTCACCCACTTGTCTTGACAATTCTTACATTCACTTTTGTCATCAATGTGAACTATTTAGAAAGAAATCTTGGATGCTATTGCGACAAATTATTTAAACAAATGAAGCGCAGAAGAAAGCTAAATATTATCTTTAAACTTTTGGTGCACTGACCTAACGCATATTTAATCATCCTTTGTGATGGCTTGTGTCATCTTACTTTCATTTTAAAGGGTAGCCATGAGACAATTGTCTTAATAACTATTGTTTTATCAACACGTTTCTAAGAAAGTAAGTTGGAATGAAAATAATTAACGGAGAATATTATTGGAGCACTAGTATCACGCTTGAACAAGTTGAATGGAGATATCACTGGCATTAAGTTTGATAAACCATGCTTTTTTTGACAATTGCTACGAATTAGGTGTCCATTCGTTGAACAGTTTGTTATGATCATCATCACTGCACAGCAAGCCAATCCATAGGTGCTCTGATACCCCCGCGAGATGATCAGAGGAGAATCCTGGCCAATGTGCTCGAACTCCATAGCACGGCCTGGTGTCCATGGTGTGGGCAGGTTTCTGCTTAAAGTTTTGCCCGTCATCGGCCATATTTATGGCCTATTCTTTTGGATTTTAACTGTCATGGGATCGTTAACGCGCACATGGGACCTGTTTGTTGCCGTGTTCCGAGCGGGCTATCGGATCTCACAACCCAAGACATCAAGGGATGAACTTCATAAAGAAACCACGGATTAATTTGTCTCATTTTTTAGAAAAAAATCACCACCACTTTTGGTGGCCTTTGAACCTCCGGGTTTATCCTGTCCTGAGATCTTCGTCGTCCGGGTAATCTTTTGCAGTGCATCTTCCATCCAGAGTTAACTTATAAGAAGCCACAGTTAGAACAATGTTACAAGTTGCATTGCTCTCTTCCTGAATTAGTATTGTTTAGTCCTTAGCGGAACCAGCTCTAGATAGTGCTACATATAACTGGCCATGCAAAGATATCTGGTCTCGGGGGTCATCTCCAGCTGCATGATACGATTGGCCAAATATTGTATAACAATTCAGTCATTGTCTTGAGACAACCCACACAATATTGATTAAAGAGCTGGCCACATCTGTGCACTCCTAACTAGTTCCAGACATCTTGCATTGGACATAGACTGGGGATAATTTCAATTTGTGTGGTTACTTGATGCCATTTTCACTATAGAAATGTAAGAAACTTCTTCACACCATAATGACATTCCTTAACCCACTATCGCGCAACTACAACAGTCTATAGGGCCTACATCCCGAGTGGCATCACTCAGTTGGTCTTGGCATACGTTGTGTAGGTCGAAGTACAACAGAACAGATCTACAATCTTAGAATTCTCTGCCGGAAATACCTCCAACAAGGCCACTATATCATGTATTCATAGACGTCAAACAAGTGTGAGTTTAGCATGCAGGCTTGTGAGCAAGGATGAGGACGTACAACATAGTTCGCGGTATAAAACATCTACACGATAAGGCTATAAGCACAGCAATTAGTGGAAACTGGGGAGAATAGTTCAGAAAAAAGGTTGAAGTTTGACAAGGCTCTTACTCTCTTCTGCCTTATTTAATTTCTGGGAGAAACAAGTATTGACAGATGCTTTAGAAGTGATATCAGTATTTGTGGAAGAACTATTAGTAATCTGTGGTTTGCTGGTGTCATCGATGGTTTAACTAAAACAACTGATACGATTAGATAAAATATCTGGTGCCTATGGCTTGGAGATCAGTTCTAACAAAGAATAAGAATTGTTTGCCAATGCCACCAGTGGTTTTGTTGCAGAAATAAAATAAATGGGCAAGAACTGAAAACAATTGGCACATTCGAAACATGGACCTTTATAACAGAACTTAATCGTAAAAATACAGGTTATGGAGCTGAAATGTTATTGTAAAGCTTTAGGCATTTTCTATTTAGATTGTTTCACGAATGAAAAGATTAGCAAAAGAATACAAATAATCGGAGTATATGAAGATCTTTTGACCATTTGTGAAGAAATTCAAGATGAAATGGCCTGGTCACACATCTCGATCATATGGTCTCGCAAGAGTTCTTTAACATACCCAAGTGCACACGGGACCTCCTAATTTTATCCGTTATCAGAGAGGACTAGACATCACATCTCACTACAAAGAGACCAAATAATGTAAACCACGAAAACAAACAAAAAAAACATGGATTGGAAATAGAGAAATTCCCACCACCAGTGGTGGGTTCGAACCAGAGAGCTTCCTGTATCTCTAAACCACCCAGCTGGGAAGCTTCCCCAGTTTTATCCTCTGATAATGTCCACACAGGCCAACAGAATGCATACAAAACTGTAACAATTATTATACTATTAATATAAAAGTAAAAGTAAGTACCCCCCGTCACGCCAAGTGGCGTATAGGGAAATATGGTGTTAGTGACCCTATATTTTACAGACCTTCAGCACATGATTTTTGGGGTAATGTGGTCGGTATTACGCCCGTGCTGCTTTTACTTTCCCAGAAAAAATCCGGTACCCATTTAAGGCTGGGTGAACCCGGAGCCGTCGGTTGGGATCGAACCCTACCCCTTGTCCGTAGTAGTCCAGTTCACTAACCTACTAATTTTTAGGGAATTAGTAAAACCCAGGTGTCCTCGCCAGGGTACGAACCCGGCTGTTGCCGTGGTAAGCCAACCGCCTATCGATTGCGCTAACCGGACACCCATACTATTAATATAGGCCTGCAATATTATAACAACATTGGGGAAACCCGGTTAAGGCGCCAACAAAATGATGAACACGACAAATAATTTTTGCAAATTACAGAAAATAAATGCGAAAAGCATTCGCCGCGATGTACATCTATAAAGTTTACAAACGTTTAACCCAGTCATCAGGTAAAATTGAGAACAGAGTTCACGATCATGGAATATCCCCATCGCTATGGAGGCCATTTTAAAGGGGACTACAATCGAAAGTTTGTGTCCATTTTCTGGGCGGTAGAACATTGTATGCTTTTGATACTTCTGCTATGATATCGATTCGCATCACAATCACTTAGCATTCATTATCATCATGTGCCATACCGGTTCGTGTAGGCGATCATGTCCTTACACAATTATCTGTCTCCAGTACATCGTATAAATTTTGTTATTGACTGTTTACCGTGCCACGACACAAAGTTATTTATTATCTATTCTTTGTGTCGTCCGCAATCTCTCATTCCTTCTTTAACTTTTAGCAGCTAAGCTAATTATAAAGGAGAGATAAGTACTCTTGGGTGTTTGTATGCGGGTCTGTATACTGGAGAACAAGAGGGGGAAAAAATTACCACTGCTTTCACTGAGCTAAGAGTGACTAGTGACTCATACCTGACTGCTTGCGCCAGGATCCGCGTTCAATTCCACCTAACCGCGGTGACTCTGACAACAGTCTAACCAGTCTGGACAACAGAGAAGGAATCAAGACGGAAGGTAATCCAACACTCAAAATGCCGTGAACCCAAAAATCCAGTGTTGAAATTGGATGTGTTAGGCCGAAAGGGGCAAAATATCACAGATTCTTCTTCTTCCTTTTAAGCATATGTATCCAAGAAACACTATCCAAGCTGTTCTGTTTCTTGCCATTCTTTTAACAATCATTCCATGTTTTCCCCGTCATATTCATCTTTGCCACCTGTCATCTCCAAGAATATTTTATCTTACGCAATGTGTGTTCTATCCAGCGCCTTCATATTCGTTGTATCTTTTTGTCCACTGCTATTTGACTGGCAGTTTTCCATAGTTATTGTAGTGACTTTGTAAAATATATCATATATTGCTATGCTATAATTCAAAGCTCTATCCCCGGGGAAGGACACCCCGTAAAACAAACCCACTTTCGCCTAGCAGTTTTAAATTCGTGAGAAGACGGAGTGTGTCAGTCACGGCGCAGGTTTGGGGAAAATTTAGAATACACACGCAAATACAAGTACCGACCATCGTGTGTCATGATGTCCTTACCCCACCATATACAAGTACCGACCATCGTGTGTCATGATGATGTCCTTACCCCTCCATATACAAGTACCGACCATCATGTGTCATAATATTGTCCTTACCCCTCCATATACAAGTATCGACCATCATGTGTCATGATGATATCCTTACCCCTCCATATACTAGAACCGACCATGCGACCATCGTGTGTCATGATGTTGTCCTTACCCCTCCATATACAAGTACCGACCATCATGTGTCATGATGTCCTTACCCCTCCATATACTAGAATCGACCATGCGACCATCGTGTGTCATGATGTTGTCCTTACCCCTCCATGTACAAGTACCGACCATATGACCATCTTGTGTCATGGTGTCCTTACCCCACCATATACTAGTACCGACCATCGTGTATCTTGATGTCCTTAT